>BMAO01034987.1:0-47056 GCA_019973975.1 Trichonephila clavata
CACTCTGGTGGTGTAGTTCTTTTGGATGTTTATTGTTTTATCATTAAAAACCCAAAAATAATCAGTAAAAAATCTTCCAATCCTAGTTTTGCAGTTTCCCTGTCTAAAACAGTATAATTACGTGGAGAAATCATTTTTGTGTTGGATTTTCGATTTCCATGCTTGTGATGCATTTTTTTTCATCATCTGATTCTTACCAAACTTATTATGTAAAATTCAACACTGATTATGAATATTTAGGGCGCTTTTCAAAATTCCAATTAGTTCAAAAGTTATTTCATTCCTTATTTTTCTTATACGTTTCGGTGTTCCGATATTTGGCTCAGGAGTTTCACGAATACCTAAATATTTTCCCCTTATCATTCTATAACCAAGCTTAATATTCTTATGTAAAATTCAACCCTGATCATGAATATATATAGCGCTTTTCCAAATTCCAATTAGTTCAAATGTTATTGCATTCTGTATTTTCGACAATCTTTTATAAGTTTCACTTGTATGTAACAGAATCTTGGAACTTGATTTTTACCCACTTTAAATGGTCAGATTGATGCGAAATTTTTCACACTTGCGTGTACGAAACGTATACGACCACCGAAATCCCTGCTTGTCCATTTTCAAATAAGCATTCTGCCGCACATATGTCCCCAATATCTTGAATAACAACACCCAATCCACTTGTTTGACGATAAGTAATATCCATATAGGAGCCACAACATGTGAGTTGTTCTGTTTGCGATAGATCGCAACACCAGCTGCTCTGTGGCCCGGTCGTTTAAATTGTACGCAGCAATCGAAGTCAGGTATCGAAACACGTTCGTCATTATCTAACCACGTCTCTGCCAACATGTATAACGAACAATTTTGTGAAATAACGTCAAAATCTGTATGGTGAGCCCTCATACTTTGACAATTGAGCGTAAGGATCGCAAGTTTATCCTTGGTGAAGTCTAATAAGACTTGCTGGTATGTGCGGATTTAGAGTCAAGCGTAAACAAAACCGAGTTTTTTAATTAGAATATTTTGAAATGCTAAATTTAAAAAATATAAAAAGGCTGGCGGTTTGATGGCTACTAGAGTTGGATATATCTTTACAATATCCAGCTAAAGGACTTAGCTTTTCTCTGATCCTAAAGTGAGAAAACAAAACAAAACAAAGATCACACAGCCTAGACCGCTGGGGGAGTGGGGGGCGGAGCCCCTTCAGAATGAAGGAGTAAAAACGGAACTTCACTGCGATGGTAGCGAAGAGATGCCACCAAGCGCGCTGATTGGTCAAATTAAATAGCGCGCACTTCCCCAACTTCCTGCTACGCATTTCCGTCCCTTTTCACGAAATCATTCCGAGAAATCTCCAGCAATCGAGAGGAAAGATGTTACACATAAAAAAAATTGTGTTTTCTTTATGTGAGAAAGGGGAAGATGGATGCATTGCAATTTCTTACCATAATATAAACAATTTTCTGAAAATAGAAATAAAAAAAAGACTGGTGCATGAGAAAAAAAATTATGTTTTAAATGTTAAATATTTTTTGTTTTTATAAAGCAATACGTTTAGAATAAGATATGTTACGATGTTTTTATTAACTTGCTTTCCTGTATGTCTACCCGGGTGGAATTTTGTGATTGATTTTAAACTGAGTTCCCGATGAGCAAGAGACTTGAAATTTGAACCATAGCTCAGAAGTAGATGACAATGCATAAAAATGTGAAAAAAGATGAAGAAAAAAAAATGAAAAGTAGGAATATTATACTTTTTAGTCCGTCATAAAAACATGGTACATTAATTATTTATTTTTTTTTAATAATTCGAACTTTTCCTTCTTAACACACTTTTATTAATTTGACCTGTATGCATAAAGACGGAATCTTTGAAATATAACGATACGGGACTCCTCCGAACCCGTATCGTAAGCGAAAACAGGCCCCATAAAGGAAGAGAATAAAGAGCGAGACCCATTAATTAATTTCCACTGAAGAGAAAGACTTATTCCAGCAGCAGCATCATTCCGGATCCAAATATCAAACTCTAGAATAAATTCAACAATGAATAAATGATAGTTTTAAAAAAGACATGTTTTTAACATTGAATTAGAAAATGAAAAATAAATTATAGATTAAAAAAACTAAAAAACACGCTTTTATACTAAATCCAACTAAAAAGCAAAAAAAAAAAAATTCTTTATATAAGAATAAAATGATTAAGGAGAAAATTAATGTCATTGTGGTAAAAGCGTGGGGTGGTTTTCACTACATTTAGAAGTAAGAAATTATAACAATTGACATAGAGCACCCACGCTTTCACCCTAATGACATTAATTTTATCCTTAATTGTTTTATTCTTATCTAAAGATTTTTTTTTTTTTAATTGAATTCAGTATCAAAACTTCTTTTTTTTTTAAGTTTTTTTTTAAAGTAAAATTTATTTCTCATGCATTCCGGTGTTCCGATATTTGGCTTAGGGGTCTCGTGAATACCTAAATATTTTCTTCTTCCGATTCTAAACATACTCAATATTCTTATGTAAAATTCAATCCTGATCACGAATATACACTGGTGTCCAAAAGTTAAGCATAAATCGTAAAATGCGAAACACATGGAGTAAATATTTGTAAAATTATTCCAAATTTCTTGCGGATATTAATTGGGTGAAGAAGAAATATTGGGTTTATGCAAAACTTTTCAGTAGACTACGTCCTGCGTGAAACACCGGCGCATGTCGGAACTTAGAGAAACCGATTCACGCAGCATAGGCAGTTCAGACAAGTTTCGTGCAACTGCTGTGCGAAGGAAAGTTGTTAACCATCAAACAAGGTGAATGATGGCACAAAGACGCCAATTAGACATGTTTACGAAAGGAAGAATCGTTGAAATGCTGGAATCCTCACGATCACAAACCGAAGTGTCTCGAATTCTAAATGTGGACCAGCATAGGTGATCTCAAGACTGTAGCAGAGGTTTCAAAGAACGGGACATGTTACCACTATCAGGTCGACCAAGAGTCACAACCCCTCGCCAAGACCGATATCTGTAAATAAGTGCGCGACGTCAGAGAAGCAGTACTGCCAGGGCACTGGGTTCGGCGCTCACAGTCGCCGCAGGAATACGAGTTTCGAGACAAACTGTTTACAAGAGACTCAATCATGCTGGCCTGTATGCCAGAAGACCAGCAGTTTTCATTCCCTTCACGTCTGCGCATAAACGCGCTCGTTTGAACTGGAGTTTGAAATATCAACATTGGAGTGTGGGAGAGTGGGTCAAAGTGATGTTCAGTGACGAGTCCCGGTTTAGTCTGAGTAGTGATTCTCGGCGGGTAACGATATGGAGAGAACGTGGAACACGTTTTGAACCAAGAAACATAACGGAAAGACATCATTTTCCATCAAGGGAAGTAATGGTATGGGCAGGCATCATGATGGACGGCCGCACAGACCTCAATTTCTTTGACACGGGGTCTGTGACTGCTCAAAGATACAGAGACGAAGTTCTTGAGCCTTAGGTTCGCTTGTTTCGAGGTACTGTTGGTCCCGACTTCATATTCATGGATGATAATGCGCCATGTCACCGAGCGGAGCTGATTGAGGACTTCCTTGAAATGGAAACCATCCAGCGCATGTCGTCGTCTGCGAACTACCCTGATTTAAATCATATCGAGCATGTATGGGATATATACACTGTGTGTACATATCCAATTTGTCTCCCGCTCGGGAGACAAATTGCAGCCCTTTCGCATCCACCAAGCTCCGTTACAGAACTGAAGAGAGCTCTCCAAGAAGCTTGGAACCGTTTGAGCCCACAACTCATTCATCATCTCATAGCAAGTACGGTAAATCGCAGTGCAGCGTGCTTGGCTGTCAGAGGTGGCCACACGCCTTATTAAACTGCAGCATCAGTATTTTATTTAATGTTTTCTTTCACTTTTTCTTTAAAGTGTGAATCCTTGCTATGCTCAGTTTTCTTTCAAACTGCTACTTTGGATAATAAAATTAATTATTATCCTTCTTTTGATTTGCTTCCTTATTTTATAACCATTTTACACTCGCCTATCACGTTTCCCGCCATTCTGATTTACAGTTCCTTCTTTATTCGCATAATTATCAATTATGCACACCAGTGTATATACACACTACTAAAATCCAAAGGTAAACAAACGTATGCATGTACCTATCTATCTATATATGTGCGTCTATCTTCTCACGAAATCCCACCACGCAGAAGCTCGCCGAAGGTACGAAAAGATCGGGAATGATCCGAGGAAGCCGTATTGACCAGTTAATATTCCGATATTGCAGTTAGTTAAAAATATATAAATTAAAGACCTTAAAACGACTCATGGTTTCATCCATGTGCGTTGTTTATTCCGCTAATACCCTGCGACGCTATTGAAGAAACCGCGGTGAGTGAAGTTTCGACTTTTTCCACGAAAAAAAGTTATGCATTAAAAGTTAGTTAACTCAGCTTAACGGAATAGAAGTTAGAAACTATAACGATTGATATATTTTTATAGAACACCCCATGTTTTTACCCTCAATGACGTTATTTTCTCGCTCGTCATTTTATTCTTATATTAGGAATTACTTTTTAGTTCGATTCAGTATAAAAACGCGCGCGCGCGCGTATCTCTCTCTTTTAGTTTTTTTAAAACTATAATTTATTCCCCCCGTAAGTTACAAAATGACCCATGGACGCGAAATTTGACATTGAACCTTTATCTGGTTTTCATTTCACAAAATTTTAGTTATTTTTTCTTAAAATCAAGGATCCTCTTTTATAAAATCGAACCCACATCAGCATACTTGCTGTGAACGAAAATTACAGGCCGATTTTTAGATTTCTTGTGTTATTCGAATTAGATTCTTTCCCGTACAATAATAGTATGCCCTCTATATCACGCTGAGATTATTAAACTGCGAGATATTGCAATCTCTTTGGTAATACATTTCTATGGGAAATTTAGGACGTATCATTAAAACCATTGAAATATCCAGTAAAAATTTTTCCAAGTCTAATTTCGTTGTTTGCTTCGTGTCTCAAACACTATAATACGTGGAGAGTGTGTTTTTGGACTGGATTTTTGTTTTCTGTGCGTTTGACGCTTTTTTTTTTCTTCCAACGATTCTCACCAAACTCAAAATTCTGACATAAAATTCAACGCTGATCACGAATATATAAGGCGCTTTTAAAAATTCAAATTAGTTCAAAAGTTAATTCAAATATCAGATTTGCCGCCCATTCGGTATAGTGGTTAGTGAAGCTGACTGCGGTGCCGTAGGGACTGGGTTCGAATCCCGGAGAAGGCATGGATGTTTGTGTTGTAATCCTTTCTCCTCTGTCTGTGCTGTATGCCCCCGTGTTATACATTGCGTGGTGCACGGGGTTTATAAATGTTAAACAAAAAAATTATCAGATTCGTTCCGATATTTGGCTTCTTGCGAATACTAAAAAATTTCTCCTAGTGATTCAAACCAAACTCAACATTCTTATGTAAAATACAACGCTTATCAAGATTATATATGATACCACAAAGGTAGGACAACAATTTTGTTTTGAATATTTTCCATTTCGCGGCAAAATATTCGAAAATTGTTAATATCCCCCTGATGTTAAACAATTTCAAATCTTTTTTCATAAAGCGTTGAACGATTTCATATATATCTTTGCCTAAGCCACGTGTCTCACTAAATTCAATTCCACCACATGTCAGGTTTTCCAAACACTGAATTGCTTTGTCCATGTCTTTGGATCCACCCAGCATGTCACGTGGGATGGAAACATTCACAAATTCCGTCTCTTCATAATCTATCACAGTAGAGGCATTTTTCTGGGTGCTCAAGAAACGTTTCAAGCATTTAATTCTTTCCCCACGATTTCAATCCCATGCAGCGGCCGAGTGGTCTAGGCATCGGATCGTGGCTAGTGTGTCATGAGTTCGATCCTAGTACCACTAAAGACCCGCCGTGTAGGGGCGCGATGCACGTTAAATCTGTCGAGAGCTCAAACGTCCTCCCGTTGGTGTGGTGTGGTAGTTAGGGGAGGGGGTGCCAGCTCAGGTGTCGTCCGCGTCACTTGACCATGGTTCAAAATGATGCGGACCGTCGCCAAAAGCTCTCGTACAGCTAATCAATGAGACGTTAATATTCTCTCTCAATCCCATGCAAAAAACACACTGTTTACGATCTTGTAAAGCATGTTTGCGCGATAGTATTGATTATATAAGATTCAAAGCAAATGGGACAAAGAACGATAACATCCTCTGACATACGTGTAAAGCGTCCTCAATAACATATACTGCTTCACTTGGAAACCAAGAAAGAAAATGCCCCACAGTAACATACTTCGATATATATAACAGTTATATTTTTTAAAAAATGTTTTTTTCCCATATATTATTTTGGAAGAGCATTGATGTAATTATGGGGTTTTGCAATACAGGTCCATCCACCGTCTTAATCCTCGTTCAGATCCACTAGACGGAGAGGGCGAAACGTGCATCCTTTGCAAAAAACAGTAGGCAGTGGCACTTTGGTAAAAAATTGGTTTCACCACGGGTCGGGATCTCTTGCCTTCCACGTAAAAATCATTTCGTTTTCAAAATGTCTTTGAAACCAATTTTCTTTGTTGGAGGGTGTAGGAAATTCGAGAAAATTTTTGCTTTATTGACAAAATTATCTGCGGCCATCCCTTGTTTTGGCATCCTGCGTGCGGTGCACACCTACTAGGATCGGCCCTGGTATCCCCATAAAAGAGGTCTGAGCACACCACTGTTTCAAGTCCGGCACGTACGTTTTCAACCACTGTTGGGTGGTTCGAGTAAAGATCAGCTATTTTAAGATACTCTTTGGACCGTGGGTAGACTAGTGGTTAGAGCATCGGACTCCAGACCGGAAGGCCTGGGTTCGATGCCACCAAATGCCCGCCGAGTACAAAACGGAGAACGTGCTCGTTAAATCCGTGGGTCCGAACGGTGTCGCCATCTATAGTGTTGCGTGAGCAAAATCGCACTGTTACCTTCTTGGGGGGCTCAAAGCTTAGGCTAACGACAGGCGTAAAATTCTAGCCCTTAGCCGCGATGAATTTCGTGGACCTTGATCTGATGTTACTGTCGATCAGGTGGCATAAGCAACAAGATACTCTTTTATTGGTTATTTCACTTAATACCAGCCCAAGGGGAGAGTGCACTTATATCACTAAACCCGAGGGGCAATCAAGATGAATTAATTTAAATATCATAGAAATAAGAACACTTGAGCGTTCTTCTATCCATTACTTGGGTATTCCAACGACTAAACTTTTCGTCCTCCGGTCGCTATCTAATTCACACTTCTATATCAACGTGCCTACTCTACTACTAACACACTTAAATAGAAGTTCTCTAATTTACATAAACAGCAAGCGGTTTTCAACTGAAATCACGTTTAAAAAGCTTATTTTACCCAAGAATCGCGGATAGACCCGTTACACTACGGTTGGGTCATCTTCACCTTATGGGCAGTCACAGACAAGTCCAATTGTTTCCATTCAACAGATTTACGTTCAGGGGCTTCATCACTGGTTTTATGATAGTGTCTTGATAAACCGTCTGTCACAAACCCTTCCTACTTGACACCTCACCGAAACATTGCGAAAGCCGAATGATGATGCATGCATTTTTCTTCTCTTTGCCTTGAGCATTATAGGGAGGTCGGAAGATTCTTCGGCGTCCAATTTTCCCCCTGGTAAACAGAATTCGGCAGTAGCGCTTTTACTTTAAAGTACTTCTGGCATTTGAATCCCTTCTAGTATTCCCAGATTTTGGGGGCCTTGAAGTTACGATGCACAGTTCCTTTTGACTCTGATTAAGGCGCACGTTTCGCTTTCAAATCTTTGTATAACTACTTTTGTATTTTTTATTTTTGCCAGTATGCCATTGTCGTTGGATTTCAGCCAAAGTCACAATGAATGAGAATATTTGCCAGAATACAACAGTGACTTTGATACGGATTCTTCCATTTAGGAAGGAAATACACTTATTTAATGCATGTGTACCAAGGAAGAGTAATCTCTTCCCTCCGGAAGGAAGACTAGCCAAAATAACTTTAATTTATTTTCAGTATCAACAACAACACAAAATTTATTAACCAAGTCTAGAGATGCACTCAAATTCTAAATGTGAATAATTACAATAGCGAGAACACTTACGTCTAAGCAATACCTTCAAAGCGACCTAATCTAATTTGATTTCTATCTACAAATCGTCAACTTTAATATTACAATATTCAGCTACTAAGTATCCACGTTTCATCAAATACTGCTAATCGTAGCAGTCTAATCTCTCTCTCATCTCGAAAGTTTTATCTTTATAACAAGATTTAATTTGCATACTCACATCTTCCTTCGCAGGAAGGTTTTCAATAAATTAAATTTTAAAGACCAAGAGGATTTGTTAGTTGGAAAATTCCGAATAGACCCATGCCAAACATTTCAAAAGATTTGTATAATTTTAATTCTAACTTAAATAATTTTTTTTTTCAAATTTTTGTAAGCCAGACATTTTGTGATTTTATACAATCCCAATAAAAGAAGATCTTCCTTATAAGTTTTCCGTGTTCGCTAAGCTGGTTGTGCAACTAAATAAGCAATGTGTCCACATGAGGTTACAATGAGTGAGCATTGCCCTATTTAGCTACACGATGGCTTTTGGCGACGAACCTCGTAATTTTGGTCAAGTAACGAGGACGATACCTGAGCTAGCCCCCCTCTCCTAACTTCCACACCACATCAACGGGAGGACGCCCTCCCCCAACATGGCGGGTCGAGGTTACAATGGGTTTTTGCCCTTCGCATCCATTAGTAGCTACTCGCATAGCTAAAATTTCCTGCTTCTGGTGCAGGAGGATTTGCGCGAAAGAAAGAGGCTGGAAGTTTCATTCTCAATACCGATAAAGGGTTCAGGGCTCCCTCACTCCACGAAGAAATACCTTCCAAGAAAGTTTGAAAAAAGCAAATAATGGAAATAAAATATGGGGAAAAAACAATGTGCATGTGCAGGACAGTTCATTTAAAATAATTCATCTTATTTGAGAGCTACATCTTGTATTAAATTTATTTAATATTAAATTAGATCTAGATTTGACAGTTTTTTAAAAACATTTCTTATTCATTAAATAAGAAATCTTTATATGCATTGATGATATGTGTGTAATACTGTATAGTACAATATATATATTTTTATCTCAAAACCTCATCTTTTTTATTATAATTCCTTATGGTAAAACTTGACATTCAGGTAAATGAAATGTAGAGGGTAAAAAGACTTTTCACTGCTTCTTTCAATACACACAGATAATTTTTAAAAGATTAAACAAATTACTATTAAATGTGTGTTATAATAATTTATTAACACACCTAATTTTTTAAGTTTGTCATTTTGAAAGTCACAGATTTCCAATACAGTCTGACATTACTGCAAGTTTATATTACACATTTGTAGAACAAAATTTTAATACTTATAACATTTTCATCAATTATGCTTTAATATTTTTAATGTATTTTTCCAAAATCAAACAGAACTGATAACTTTTTTTACTGAAACATTCTACTCCCCTCCCCAACATGCTATTGCAATACACTAGAACAGTGTTTACCAACCTTTTTTTAGCTGTGGACCGGCCAACCCTTCGTAATGACCCACTGAGGGAGGCTAGTTGATTGCTTAGATTTAATATTTTTAATTTAATTACATTTAGACAGCTTCCAGAATAAAATACAGTTACACCAAAAATGATTTAATATGGAATTATTTCCATGGAGAGCTGCACTAACGCGAGAGAAATACACCAGGGTAAATAAAATAGAAAAAAAAAATAACTGTTCCTTGGGCAGCCTGATTGTGGTTCTTTTGCCCAGGGTTTGGCGACCACTGTCCTATAGTTCAATGGTACTTTAAATGTATAAATCTATTTAAGTTATGCTTGTATATATCATGCGATTTAACTTATCATAATATGTCATAAAAATTGTGAAGAAAAATATTCCTTTGTGTTACAATATACTTTTCATTCCCTTTTCATGCATTGACATAAAAAGTTAAAACTTAGCATGTTTTATGCTAAAATTGAACACAATTGATAAATAACTGTACAAATATATTTCGCACCTAGGCAGAAGTACTGACAATGAAACTGAAATATAAAATGCAAACTTTATTCATTCAATATAATAAAAACTAACACAATAATTGACAATGTGATAAATAAAAATGATTTTAAAAATATTTGCAGTACTATTCTAAGTCTTGTCAGGAAACAGCTTTTTTAACTTTTGGAAATGGTGCTGCAAGAAGAAAGAAGAAAACATACAAAATCATCCTTATCTTGTTGCAAATGAATAGCTTATTTAATGTAATATCAAGATGACATAGATTCAAATTAAAATTATTATCTCAGCAAAATTTTAAAAAATATTTCATAATAATGTTAACATTTTGTTTTGTTCTGTCCCTCAATAAGATTTTTAAAATACATTCAAATAGTTTTTCTGTTTTTTAATTTAAAAAAGTTGATTTTGAAATTATACATAAAAAATAAACATTTCTTACCATTAGGGTTTTCTCCTCTGTAGAAGTTTTTCAAAAGTTCTATTGCTTCTTTTTTTCTAACACCCGATGTAACCTAAAATAAAAATATGTTGTTACTTATGCTACCTGTCTGACGTAGTCAGATCAAGGTCCACAAAACTCATTATGGCAACGGCCTAGATCTATGCCTGTCGTTAGCCTAAGCTTTGAGCCCCCATGAAGGTGACGGTACGATTTTGCTCGGTACACCGTAGATGGATCCCCTGATTTGACGAGCACGTCCTCCGTGTGTACTCTGAGGATATTTGGTGGCATCGAACCCAGGCCTTCCGGTCTGGAGTCCGATGCTCTAACCACTAGGCTACCTACGACCCAAAATAAAAATATACAAGTAATCAGCTATATTGGTTTTTAAATTAGATACAAGTACTCTTTAATTTTTTTTAAAAAAATATTTCTTAGATATAAATAATACAAAAATAATTCACAGTACTAGTATTTTCATATGTGAAATATACTTTACAATGTTACTGTTATTAAAAAAATTAATTTCATATTTCAATCATAATTTATATACACAAACAATTTTTCAATAAGATCATTTTGATACTAGAGAATTTTATCAACTAATTATGATAATTATTTTTCTATTTTTATTAAAAACTGGAAATAAATCAATACAGTTTTTGTTACAGTACAGTTCAATCAATACAATTACAGTTCAAATTATTTCTTGTTTTTTTAAGCCTAGTATAAAACTTACTAGAATTAGAATAAAATAAAACATTTTTAGTTACTAAGTATGTTACTATAATAATTTTTATAAATTATCTAAACTGAGAAAACAGTACAACTGAATATCAATGCATTAATTTCCAATTTAAAAATTTATAAATTAACACCATCATTAAACCAATAACATCTTTTATCACCCCCCCCCCATAAGACAACATAAAAAACCTAAAATAAGAATGCAAAATTAATGCAAGCTGTACTACATTTTATTATAATGATACACATTCAACATTTTAGGGATAAAAATAGTATTAACATAAGCTTTATACAAATTTGGATTAATGGTTCTCAATCATGCAAACCCCTTTATGAGATAAAAGCTCTCAGAATAGTTAAGAAAAGAATAAACCACACCTGAGGAACAAATTAATAAAGTAGTTTAGAAATATCTTATCCCAGACAAATGAAAATATTTTAATAAGCATATTTATTAAGTAACATAAGGGCTATTGGTGTCAGACCTTGGAATTTTGAATCATTGTAATGTCCTAGCGTTTTCAATTCATGAACTTCAATGATGTTTAATTGTTTATTTACACACACAGAAATAGGACACTCACATACCCCAAAAATTTACACTTTTTACACGGTTTTGAATACTGAATCTTCTGAGCTCGTTGACACTTTTAGAGAGAAAAAATAAGAAATGGTCCTGGGTGCCCTCCAACACATCTGCCTCCGGCACATACCCAATCTTTCAAGCACAGCACCTTGGTGGAACTCACAGATCTCTCCTCGAGAGATCAACACTCAACATCTCATCACAAAGCTTGCTGGTGGAACGTACTGTATTGTCTCGTTGCGAGATAATCCTTGGAAAAAAATCTCCACACTAAGCTCACGGGTGGAGCTAGAAAAAACGACGACCTCTCTGGTTGAGAGGTAAACACTGAACTCCCTGGCGTGGCACTTGAGCAGGTGCAGTACCTCGGATCAGTCCACATTGCCACCTTGAGTTTCAGAATGGGTCTAGAGTTGGTTACACCATGATCAAGTAAAGAGGAAGAAACTTGAGCCACACACAGCACTTCCACTCTCCTAACTTTTACACCACATCACTGAGTCACAACAAATTTAACATGTATGAATCCCTCAGTACAGTATCCCTTATCTCATTTGTTGTTAGATCCTCAGTAGCAATCAGGGGAACAAAAAAGAGTGATACAAACATTGTATTATAAAGCAACACAAGGGCTATTGGCGACATGCTCAGGAATTTAGAAACCTGGTCAAGTTGCAAGGATATACCTGAGCTGGCATTCCCTTTCCTTATACCACACCACACACAACTAACGGGAAGACATTGATTCTCTCTTAACAGATTTAACATGCCCTGGCCTTCTCTACATGGCGTTTTTTCAGTGGCACCGGGGCTCAAACCAGTGACACTCTGGCCACAAATTTGTGGCCATAACTACTAGACTACTGCAGTCACCAGTACAAAGAACCAATGATTTAGACCAGTGATTCCCAAAGTGGTCTATATGGACCCCCAGGGGTCTATGATGACCTGCAAGGGGGCAGCAAAAAAATAATTTGGGGTCTATGATGATGGCTCTCATTTAATCAGATCATGACTTTAAAAGAAAATTCAATCGGCAATCAATTACTTATTTAATAAATATATTTTCTAAATTTTATGACGTTAATTTGCAGTTCCTAGGCAACAGCATAAATTTTATTAAAACGACCATCATTTCAGCGTTGCCAGAATTAAGCTAAAGGAGTAAAAAATTAATGTTGCAAATTTTCCCAGTTTCTCAATTTGTCACAGACAATCTGCCCAGAAAATGACATTTTAACCTACGTTTGACACTTAAAAGCCCTTTATTCAGATTTTGAAGCAAGATTTGAGAATGTTTTGATTATAGTGATACCACAATAGGCAATGAATTCATGCGGTCACATCAAAAAAGGAATGTCAAATTACAAGAGGAATTGATAAGAATAGACACTAATGGAGATATTGAAGTAAAGTTTAGAAACTGATATCAGCATTTTTAGCTTCAAAAAGAAATTATTATCATGTATTCCTAATAATGGAATATCTTGAGAAAGTTTTTAATTGTTTTTCCTAGTGAGGAGTTTCAGCAAGGTTGCCTAACTCCAGAAAAAAAAAGAAAAAAAGACTGGACACTACTAATCGATAAGATTTAGGGATAAATCTGACAATATTGATGCCAAATGTGGAACATTTCTTACTGAAATACTAGATTCATCCCTCCCATTAAAAGCATTTGTTTGTTGCTCAATTACTTTATGTAACAAAAATTTTATATATTAAGTTTTAATTTAATCAATTAAGATGTGTGTGTGCTTCTTAAGTTTTAAATTCAATACTTTTCACTACAGTTAGAAATTTTAATCTTTTAAAATAAGTAGCACTATACTAGCTGTCAAAAAGACATTTAAATTGATAAATTTGAAAAAAAAATCAGTATTGGGTAAGTAGCCAAACCAAAAAACATGCCAAAGTCTATGAGACAAAAAAGTTTGGGAACCTATGATTTAGACTATTATTCCCCAGAAAATCCAGCATGCAATGTAAATTGATACTATCACGATGCATTTTTTATTTTTTAGGTATATTTGCCATATAACACGAATCCCCCTTTTTTTTGCAAAGGAACATGAATTGTAGGAGTGCTAGGCTCTTACGTTTTGAAGTCATACATTCAAAGTATTATACCAGGCTTCAGAAAATCTATACATATAAAGGAGAAAAGCGACTGACTGACTAATCACGATATCTCCGAAATTGTTCAACTTACAAACTTGAAATTTGGTAGACATGTTCCTTTCATGGAGTAGAGATCAGCTAAGAATGGATTTTGCGAAATTTGAACCGCAAGGGGGTTATAAAATATTGTTCCCATTTTTAAACTACTCGACGCACAATCTTGAAATTTGGAAAGTAGATTTCTTTCATAGAGTAGAGATTCGCTACAAAATGAGTTTGGTGAAAATCGACCCCCAAGTGGCATTGTGCAGGCTTAGGGGGCGTTTTAGATAATTATTTTCATTTTTAAACTATTAGATGCACACTCTTGAAATTTAGTAAGCAGATTCCTTGGAAAAGTTAAGAATCGCTACAAAATAGATCCCATGAGGAATTAAGTGGCATAATAGATAAATTTTTCCGTATTTAAACTACTAGACCTATTTGCTTGAAAACTGGTAGGCATATTTTTTTCATGGAGTAAAATCCGCTACAAAATGGGTTTGGGGAAAATTAACCCCAAGGGGTGCTGCGGGGGGGGGGGGGGTTAAGGAGCATTATAAATTCCGATTTTTAAACTATTACATGTACAGTCTTGAAATTTGGTAAGCAGATTCCTGTTTAATGGCAGAGATCAGCTACAAAATGGGTTTCGTTGAAATCGACTCCCAAGTGGCGTTACGGGGCTTGAGAACTGTTATAAATAGTTATTTCTATTTTTAAATTATTGCAAGTACAGTTTTGAAATATGATAAGCAGAATCCTTTCATGGAGTAAAGATGCGCTATATAATGTGTTTTGTGAAAATCGACCCCAGGTTGCGTTGCGGGGGCTCAAGGAGCGTCATAAATAATTTTTCCTATTTTTAAACTAGAAGTTTGAAATTTGGTAAGCAGATTCCTTTCATTTTGTAGAGAACCGCTACAAAATGGGTTTCACAAAAAATCAAACCAAAAGTTTCATTTCGGGGGATTAAGGGTAGATAAATATTTCCGTTTTTAAACTGTTATATCTACCTGCTTGGAAATTGGTAAGCATGTTCCTTCCATGGAGCAGAGTTTTTCTAACAAAGAGTAAAACGAAAATCAAATTCCAAGGAGTGTTGCGAGAGGTCAAGGAGAATTATAGAAAAAAAATTACTGTTTTTGTATAGTTAGACCCACGTACTTCAAATTTGATAAGCATGTCTCTTTTGTTGAATAGGGATCTACTCAGAATGTATTTTATGGAAATTAACTCCTGGGGAGCAGGGGGTTTCTGGGGCGTATTGACAAAAAAACTCCTTTTTTCAAACTACAAGGACTATAATAATGGAATTTGGTTTGCCTTTTCCTTTTGTTAAATTGAAATTCGCTAAGAACAGTTATATTGGAGAACGACTCTCAACGGAATTACGGAGGGTATTGATAGTAAAAAGTTCGTTTTTGCTGTATTAGATTTAGACTTGAAATTTGTTTTGCATGTTTATTTTACGGAGTAGAGATCCACCAAAAATTGGTCTTGTGGTAATCTACTTGCTTATAGGGTTATGAAAGTGCAAACATCATTCTGTACTCAATTTTAGAGATTATTAGAAAATACAAATTAGTAGTTCTGTCCTTTTTTTTATCAAGACGCGAAAGTTACAGGTATAAATATATTTTTCAATAGAATTGAATTCTTAATGCAAGGACTTAGATACCAATAATTTATATGTATAAACAGGATATATTTGTAAAACATTATGAAATACCCAATGAAGCGGGTATATCATAATTCTAGAACTACAGCCTTTTAAGTTCATAAGGAATGTCATTTCTTTTAAATAAACAGCATTCCAATCTATGAAGAAGCATAATTTTTTAAGCATTATTTCAGAATCTATCATTTTTATACTTGGCATATAACATGCACCCATACATTTGAATCCTATTTTTTGTGTTAAAAGTGCTCATTTATGGTGAATGCCAAGAATTTTAAATTATTTAGAAATCGAATCTTAATTACTTGTCTTTCACAAAATCTTAAAATAGCGAAAACAAGGCAATCAGCTTATAGTACAGAAATAGGAAAACAAAAGCAGCACTGAAGGTAAAGGTTATTTCTGAAATCACAGTCTATTTTGGCAGACCAACGTTTCATAAGAAATAATGAGTGAAAGAAAAATATTGCATAGCACTCAAGTCATGGATATCAAATATTATTTCGTAAAACTTATTTTTAAGAGTAAGAAATCTATCATTCTGTGATAACTTTAAAAGAAAAATGTCTCATCTGAAAAAGCTCAGTCATACCATTTGAGAACAGTCATAAAAAAATATCTGTGCTACTAAAAGTAAGAAATTATTTTAAAAATTATGTTTGAAAGTTAATAACTGTACCATGTAATAATTGTTCATGAATAAAAGATTTTGAGCAGAAAATGTTATTTTCACTTAGTGTATTATGCAAAGTGATGCCCAACTTGACATTACTATGAGATACTACCAGAGAAAAATTTATTTGTTGTCAATGTAGCACCCTTTTTACACATGACGAACTTTTATTACAGTAAAGTATAAATGAATTGTTATAACAGCAGAAGAATATTTTTTTGCATGAGTGATTTTAAAGAGCTTATTGTTCCTCGACTTGCGATGAATTGGGTTATTCGTACTACGAAAATATTTGAAATTGAATTTAATCAAAAGAAAGACAAAAGTCCTATTGTATTGTCTTTTAAGATCAGCATCTACGAAAGGAAGATTTTAAGAATTATTTTTGGAGGAATTCAAGAAAATGCCACAAGGCGAAGAAGATCAAATTAAGAGCTCTATCACTCATATAAAGAATCTGATATCATTCATCAAAGTACAACAAATTAAATGGGCAGGCCACGTTGTAAGAATGGACAAAGACAGCACCATTAAAAAAGTCTTCAATGCCCAACCATTTGGCACACAGAAAAAAGGCAGGCCAAATCTAAGATGAATTAATGGCCTGGAAAAATCTCATAATTTTCAAAACAAAAAATTGGAGAACACTAGCAGGAATAAGGATTGCCAGGAAAAGGCTTTTTGAGATGGCCAAGACCCGCTGAGCCACTGAAGAAGGAAGAGATTGTTTATTAATTTTGTGTTTAGAGGAAACACAAGGGTTATAGATTTTATTATGCGACTTTAATGAAAGAGTAAAATAAACATCACATTAAAACATGTAAAAGCACACATTCATCAAATTTTAGTTTAATATCAAACAATGTAAGATTAGAAATCAGATATACTAATATCAGATGTTTATACAATGCTAATTTCAAAAAATTACCTTTAATTCTTTGTCAAAGAAACCACTATGATTGTGTACATTGAGAACAGTACCACATCCCCCAAATCTATCATTACTGCAACCAAAAGTAACTTGTGATACAGCTATTGAATAATTAAAGACAAACCATAAAGATGTTATTTTATTACAATACATTATTCACAATACATAACTTGTAAACAATTCTTTTTTAAGGTCAAAGTTATTTTACAAGTTTTAGTTTAGAAAAAATAACTTACTTACAAATTAGCCCATCAACTAATAGACAGGAGAAGACTATGGAGAATTTGTTGCAAAGTTTATTTGCATAAATAACCAAATTAAAATTGCATTTCATTATTTGAATTATATCATTTAAAAAAAAAGAGAGGGAAGTTTCAAATAAATTCAGTTTTAAATAAAAACTACCATATGTGTTCATTTTTTAAAAGGTAAATCCCAAAATTTAATTATTTCAAAAAAAAGCTTATGTTTTAGCATGTGCATGACCATTTTTTCATTAATGGCTGTAGTTTCAATTTGAAGAAGTTGAATGACAGATTAATATGCAAGTTCCAAAAATATTTGCACAATACACAAAAGAATAATTTACAATGTAATTTAAAAGCTTGAGTTATTCACTTTGAACAATTGGTAGTATCTTGCAATATCTACATATATAAAAATGAATGTGTGTCTGCCTGTCTGTACTCGATAGATTCAAAAACCAAGCATCCAATCGCCATGAAAATTTGGGAAATTATTAGGTATATCCCCGGGAAGGTTTTTGAAATTTTTTTTTTAAATCAGATTTGAAGTTCTGGGTGCTTTTGAACAAATATTACAGAACTATATATATATAAAGGAGAAAAACGACTCACTCACTGACTGACTAATCACGATATCTCCGGAACTATTCAACCTAAAGACTTGGAAGTTTAGTGGACATGTTCCTTTCGGGCAGTAGCGATCCACCAATAACGGATTTTGTGAAATTTGAAACACAAGGGGTGTTACGGGGATTAAGGGGCGTTACAAATAATTGTTTCCATTTTTAAACTACTCGAGGTACAATCTTGAAATTGGGTAAGCAGATTCCTTTCATTGTGTAGAGATCCGCTACAAAATGAATTTGGTAAAAATCGACCCCCAAGTGGCATTGTGGGGGCTTAGGGGGCGTTATACATAATTATTTCCATTTTTAAACTATTAGATGCACAGACTTTAAATTTGATAAATAGATTCCTTTCATAGAGTAGAGATCAGCTACAAGAAGGGTATTGGGAAAATAGCCCTAAGTAGCGTTGCAGGGGATTAAGGGGCGTAATAGATAAATATTTTTGTTTTTAAACTACTTGACTTAACTGCTTGAAAATTGGTAGGCATGTTTCTTTCATGGAGTAAATATCTGCTACAAAATGGGTATTGGGAAAATTGACCCCCAAGGGGTGTTGCAGGGGTTAAAGGGAGATATAAATAATTATTCTGATTTTTAAACTATTAAACGCACAGCCTTGAAATTTGGGAAACAGATTTCTCTCATAGGATAGAGATGCGCTACAAAATGCATTTCGGGAAAATCGACCCCCAGGTGGCGTTGCGGGGTTAAGGGGCGTTAAAGATAATTACTTCCATTTTTAAACTACTGGCCCTACAGTCTTGAAATATGATAATCGGAAACCTTTCATGGATTAAAAATCCCCTATGTAATGTGTTTTGTGAAAATCCACCCCTAGGTGTTGTTGCAGGGGCTCAAGTGGCATAATAGATAATTTTTTCCATTTTTAATTTATTTGACACATAGTTTTCAAATTTGGTAAGCAGATTCCTTTCATAGAGTTCCCCTACAAAATGGGTTTTGTAAAAACAGACCCCCAAGTGGCGTTGCAGGGCTCAAGGGGCGTAATCGATAAATGTTTCAGTTTTTAAACTATTAGATCTACCTGCTTGAAAATTGGAAGGCATGTTCCTTTCATAGAATAGAGTTCCTTTAACAAAGAGTAAAACAAAAATCGACCCCCAAGGAGGGCTGCGAGGGGTCAAGAGGAGTTATAGAAAAAATTCATGTTTTTGAATTGTTAGATCCACATACTTAAAATTTGTTAAGCATGCTTTTTTTGTTGAATAGGGATCCACTGAGAATGTATTTTACGGAAATCAACTCCTGGGGAAGCAGGGGGTTACTGGAACGTACTGACAAAATAATTCCTTTTTTCGAACTACAAGGACTATAATAATGAGATTTGATTTGAGTTTTTTTTTTTTTGTTGAATTGAAATCCGTCAAGAACGGTAATTTTGGAAAACGACTTTCAACGGGATTATGTTAGTATTTATAGTAAAAATTTCGTTTTTTTCCTGTTAAATTTAGACTTGAAATTTGGCTTGCATGTTCATTTTACAGAGTAGAGATCCAACGACAATAGGTTTTGCGGGGATCCAATTGGATATAGGGTTACGAAAGTGCAAATATCGTTCTATACTTCAATTTTAGAAATTTTTACTAAATACAAATTAGATGAGTTCTGATGCCTTTTTTAAATTAAGAGGTGACAGTGTCAGGTATAAGTATATTTTTCAATACAATCGAATTCTTAATGCTCTAGGAATTAGATATTAATAATTTATATATATATACTAGCTTTCATGGCCCGGCGCACGGGCTTTTACCGAGGTTATAACGTACTCCCTATGTTAATTTCCTCCTTTCTTTCTGATGCCAGCACTTTTGTGTGGGTGTGACGCGTACTATGTGAGTGCATGGACCATGAATGAGTATCATGGCTTTCTCATAGAAAATTTTCCCTTCTCTTCACAAAATCAGCACTTCCAATATTATTTTTCAGAACAACTTTATTTCCTCTCCGCTTAGCCCGACGTTGCACGGGCTTTTACCAAGTGACTTAATCCCCTTGGGAATTTCCTGTTTCCCTCAGGACGATAGCACTTATGTGCGTGTATGTGATTTCTTTAACTATGTCATTAAAACTCTCTTTTTTGAAATTTGTTTTTGGTTTGGTGTGGTATTTAGGAGAGATGGGTAAAGCTCAGGTGTCGTCTTTAAAAATCACCCACTCACTTTTAAATTCTTTCGTTGCAATTTTTTAGTCCCCAGAAACGAAAATGTAGCCTTTTTAAAAATAGTTGTATGCTGAAAAAAGACAGAAAAGTAGAAATTTTTCAAATTACAAAATTTCACTACTATTTTAAATCTTGAAGTACAATTGTGAGGATTTTTTGAAATATTCGACGCACGGGGAAAAAGTTCCATGCAATTATCTTTATAAAAGAAGAAATTATTAAATGATTGTTTTAAGTATTTTGAGTGTTTTATTAAAATTTGTTCAAAAAAGTTTTTAACTTTTTATTTTTTAAATCACTGATTCTAAAAGTTTTAAAAATTATTTTTATTTAAACGTAACGATATTGATTAATTTTAGAAAAAATCATAAAATATGGAAAATATCATTGTTTTGTAAAAAAAAGATAGTTTCCGGGATTTTTTTTTAATCACTGATTCTAAATGATCAATGAACTTTTTAAAAATAATTTTCATTTAAATTCATCGATAATTATAAAATACGAAACTATAACTTATTAATTATTTTACATTAAAATTGATTAAAAATGTTCATTTAGGAATTAATTGTGACTTATACCGTTTGCTTAAATAATGGCAGCACTGAAAATTTATGTGGAAAAAATAAGCAAAAATAAAAAAAATCGAATTATCTGGATTCGAACCGAGATTTTCTTGTTATTAATCCTTGAAAAAGAGAGAAATTACTTTAAATGAGTAAAAATCAGAAAAGAATATCATGACCACTCAACCAAGGATACCAGCAGCAGAAAGTGAAAATACACCTTAATCATGAATAGAAGTTTGAAATTGAAAGTACTTTTTTATTGAAGAGGGGATCCACAGGATATTCACATAACGATTGATGATTACATTTAAATGTATTGCAAAAAATTTATTGATTTTTGATATATTAATAAAATGCAATTAATAATAAAAAATATAGAATATGAACATAGCTTTTTTTTTCTAAGGAAGTTATGCTTATTTAACTGATTAATTCCGGAAAAAAAAATTCGAAATGGGCTAATTTTGCGTTTTTATTATGAAATTATATCTCAAGAAAAGAGTTATACATTAGGCATTATTTTAAAGTAAACTATAAGTTTTATGAAAGAGAACAAAAATTTTGATACTGATAAGTATTTTAAATGAATCTCAGAAATGCATTGAATACATTTTTCATCTTAATCGGGCATCTATGATGATTTAATTTTGAAAATTTTGTAAAGAAAATATGATGAAAATTGAAGCAAAAATAATTTTTTAACTCACATTTTTTTTTTTTTTTTTACTTGCCAAATTTGCTGATTTCCCCATGTTTAAGTTGGAACTTTTTAGTGTAACCCTTGAGTTGGCTAACTGTAAAATCGCATATTTTTTATTAATTTTTTTACTTTTAGGACATAGTTTTTAAGTTAATGCTTTCAAACTTCACACATTAATTTCAAAAAAGTACTTTGAAATAAAAAATGTACCAAAAAATACTGTTTAAATTATTTCTCGCAAAAGCGGTAGTTTACGAAAATCAAATTTTTTTTTTAAATCCGTAATTTTTAAGCAATATTTTCAATCTTAGTATAGATTACGGATAATATTCTTTTACAAACGGGAGAAAAGTTCCGTGTGATTACCTTCAAAAAGGACGAAGTTATTTAATGTTTAGTAAAAATTTTGACTAATTTTTAAATATTCTTTAAAAAAACGTTTTGGGCATTTTATTTTTTAAATGACTGGATCTAAAAGAGAAAGGCTTGAAGTTATTTAGTATAGAATATCGTTTTAATAACACGAAAACAAATTCATACGCAACGATTTAGAAATAATTTTCATAAAAATGCATCAGTTTTAACCCTTCTTAAAAAATTCTTAAAAAATAGAACATCATTATTATGCAAAAAAAATTATACCGTATCGTGGCGAAATAAATGATCTTTCCGATTCTGTAATTATTTTTGTCTGATTTCAAAAGTAAAAATTGGATGGCAATTTTAAAATGGCGGAAACGTCAGATCATTGTTCAGCCGAAACAGAATGGAAGTTTTGCCAAATAAACAACCGGCAGGAGTAAAATAATTAGGAGTTTTAAGGTTAATTAATATCTTTTTAACTAATTACAATATCGGAATATAAATAAGCAAAACGGCTTCCTCGGATCGTTCCTGATCTTTTGCTACCTTCCGCGAATTTCTGCGTCGTACGGTTCGTGAGAAGATAGACGCACATATACTCTGTTTCACCTTAACTTGGCAGCATTAGGAAGGGTAGGAAATGTAACAATCCGCTTGAAAAATAGTTCCAACTTGTTTTGGAATTTAAATTAAAGCAAATGCATAGAAAATTGTTAAAAAGTATCGTGTATTATCGAAATTGTGATTTTAAGGATATATTTTAGTTAATTACACCTTAAAAGCATTTATTCTTTAATACCTGTGAACGAATACAGTTGAAAAACAACAATTTCATGAAACTTCACTTGGCTAAAAACCGGTTTTCAAGATTACATCCTTGGCGGAGTTACCTAAGCATTCCCGCCAAATCAACGCCATTCGCTTGGCGTCTTTGCTATCGTTCATACATACAATTTTGATATCTCGTGCTACTATCTTTGTTCTTGTTTTTTTGTTTTTGTTGTTGACATTTTAAACATGTCTGAGATAGAAATGTCACCAACCTCGCTGTATACACCATCGAAGCGAGGAAAATCTATCCGAAGCGGAGCTCGGAAAAACATATTGAATGTTTAATTCTCGACTTCGAGAAGAAAACCCGCAAGAATCCATCAGAGAAATCGTGAAAAATGTTTATGAACTGATTGGTGTTTCGAAAAGATCTGTTTTCCGTATGAAGAAAGAAAAGAAGGCATTAGGTGCTGTAAGTTCTCCTGGTAAAAAACAACCCGGTGCCGTAGGCAAGCGTAATAGGCTGGTGAAATATGACTTCACATTGCGTGCATTCGGCGAAAAATTTATAGCTTTTTTCGAAAAAATGAGATTCCTACATTAACCAAAGTTCTGAAGGAAGTAAATGATGATGTTGAAATTTGTGCTTCTGTTTTTCTTAAGTTAACATACATAAACGGCATTTATACATGAAATGTGAATAATTATTTCATTCGGATTTAAAGGCGATAAATTCTTAAAAAACAAGATAGAAATTTGTATTTTATAAATGGATGTAATAAATAAAAATTAAAGAAAAAAGAGCCATTTATTTTGAAAGTGGCCTAAGTCACTTAAAAAATCAAGTTAATGAAAGCATGAATTACAATTTAACGGCATTTTTTCATTTAAAAAACATTGCTATCAATATGTTGAGAACTATTGAGATTTTGTTCGAGAAAAGTTTTGCTAGTTTATTCATCAATTTTTCTAAACATATTGAAACGTAAGCCCTTAAATATCTCCATTAAAAAAGTTGCATATACTATTTTCCAAAAAAAAAAAAAAAAACAGCTTTTATATACAATTTTAATGAAAAAAATTTTCACAAGCATTTTTTCCCCCCTACTCGCCAAATATGGTGATATTTATTCGTTTAGTCACTCTCTTCTCCTACAGTAACCCGGCAGCGGCTGTGATTCGGTCATCGTACCCTTCCCAATGCTGCCAACTTGAGTTGAAACAGAGTATAGATACGTTTGTTTACCTTCGAATTTTAATAGTGTAGATATATATAAACAGTATGTATTTATAAAACATCATGAAATACCCAGCGCGAAGCGGGTGGGTAATTGCTAGTATATATATATATTTCAAAACCTATACATAAAAAAATTTTGGTACTTGTATATTAGCATGACAACTGTTTTTGCCAAACCAAAAACCAGCACCAAATACTACAACATTCATCAGTCAATAATGAAAAAAGAGTTCAATGGGAATGCTCAAACACAACCACTTTGTTTTATAACATGAGCAAAATTTTCATTAGATTTTAGTGAAAATTTTTCATAAATGTACAGGTTGATTGGCATATTGCATTTACTCGAATCTAAGCCGCACCCAAAATTCTCAACAAGTCTTTGTGGAAAATGAAAAATAGCGTAAAACAGTTTAGAACCTGCAATTGCTCTAATTGTCCCATCCAAAGCATTTTTTTAAAAATTTGATTCTAAGCCTCAACCGATTTTTAGTAGCTTTAATTTGGAAAAAAAGTGTGGCTTATATTTGAGAAAATTTGGTAACAAAATGAGAAGAAAAGTCTAGAGTAATTTTAGACTAAATAATAATTAGTTAAAAATGTAGTAATATAACTTTAGACACTGAAAATTATATTGTAAAATTAGAAATCACTGACTAAAAATTTGATTACTTTACATAGAAATCTATATATTTGGAATTAAAATTTAGTATATAAATTAAAATAGAGAGAATTATGTTATATCAATACGTTAAAAACTATAAAATATATGTAATAAAGCATGATAAATCCCTTAAATGTGCAGGTAATATAGATAAAAAGACAGTTATGGAAGGATACAAAGTGAACGAAGAGCTGCACAACACATTATACAAGGTTCAACTGTAACAAAGACCTCAACCAGTTGAAATACTTTGAGTTTATCTTCATTGTTTTCTGTGCACCAATCTATCACTTGATCAATACAATTGATCTCAGCATGCCTAACTGCCTAAAATTCAAATATTAGACTCAAATTTTGAACTACAAGATTCAATAGTTAAAAGAAATATATTAATTACTAATATAGTAAGTTAATGTATTAATTACGAATACTTTAATGGATTAAATAGCTGCATTTATTACATAAAATAAATGCTTTTGCATTAAAAGTTTTTGTGTGTATCTGTAATAGGAACGAAACACACACAAGTAGAAAAACATGCCAAATTCTGTTCAATCATCGTGGTCTGCAATGAAAAAAATGTATCTTATCAGACAAAATCACCAACAATCATGTTAAATTCCAATGAAATAAACAAATAAAAATTTTAAATTTAAAAATATTTCCATAAATTACAATAAATTAATCAATATATAATCATGTTCTTATAAATAAATTATGTAACTGTTTACAGTCCTAAAGAGATTCAGTGAAAAAGAAAATTTAAGTAATGGGAATATATTTCACTGAAAATAAAAGCTGATTTTTATGCATTTCATTTTATGTTACGAAAAATATGGGCAGAAGATATGTTGAAATGGAATAGAATATGGGAAACAAAAGATATTAAATTGCAAATTAAAAAAAAGTATTTACTTTAAATGTCAAAGAAATATTCATATTAATAATATAGCATAAGTTAATTAAGAATAATCAATGGAGGAAAAAAAGTTCATGTACAGCACAGTATTCAAGAGAAACATTAAAATAATAACCTCGTTAGTGACAAATCTCGTTGCTTAGAAAGACAACACCAAAATTATCTAATGTGATTATAGATCTAAACACATCTTATTACTTTAAAAACGAGAACACTACTGTATTACTAAATGATAATGATGAACATTATTTTGATTAAATATTTTTAAAGTATTGATAAACATCAATCCACTGTATACTAAAATTCATTAAAAGAAATATTTATTCAAATGTAATTGTATTAAAAAGGAGGAAGGGTCCCATTGGTTACAGATATGAGTTGGTGACACCTTCTACAAGTTTTTCTCAACATGAGCATTGGCAATATTATTTGGTGTAATAAATTTATTACAAACACTACAAAGTTAAACTATAATGGGTGTCATTCCTCAAATACACCTATTTATAATATTAGCAATCAATATCCAAAATTGTTCTATTTTTTTATGTTTTACCAAGTTTGACTTCATCTGTAGTTCCTATAACTAATCAATTAACAGAAAGAAAATGGACTAGCTGGGAGATTTAATTTTTGCCCTGAGCCAAATAAAAATAACTTTGATAGTTCTTAGTTTCTGAAAGCATAGAAAATGTTACTTTGTGTTAAACAATACTATTTAAAATATTAATTGAAACACTGCAGTCTAGGTGGTGTAGTTGGTTTGTCTAAGTTTGCAGGTTCAACCCCAACCCAAATCAGTGGATATTGATGATGCAAAAAATCAACAGCATTCCTGCTGTATGTTAAAGTGGCACGTTAAAGATCCCTAGAGCGCCTATTTGGATTGAGAGCTCTTGTCAAAATTAAATTTCTAATAGGATTTCACATTGTCAGAGCTCAGGTACCTCCTTCTGGGGAGGAAATTGGAAACCAAAATTGCTTTGTGACAATTAGTATCCACCTATATGTTGCTGCAGTAAAAAGTTATACCAGCTCCTGGGAAATGAACATGGTCTGCAAAAGTTTAATACCAACTCGCAGCCCCATTAAAAAAACTTGATATGTAGATTTGAAAATCATATGTAGATTTGTGATAGTGATTTACCAGGTAGATCAATACCTGATATGTGTGTGTACCACAATATTTAAAAATAACAACACCAGGATAGGAGAGTTATTACTGGACTAATATTAGCAAATGGTACAGGTCAGAATTTGACATGTTTTCAATGTGTTACATTTTATGGTCTTTATAATCAAAAAAGTGAAACCGAGCCAAATCATACTGTCAGCTGCATGGTGCTCAAAGATAAAAGCTAATGACAGGCGTACACCTTGCCCCTTGCCATGATGAATTTCGTGGGTCTCAATCTGACACCATCAGACAGGTGGTTTTAGAAACAATATAATCAAAAAGTAAATATGGTACTAGCATCACTGCAGCAGAATTTGTGCCTTGTGAATCGAGCCTTGATATCAAAACAACAGATTCTTACATGTTTTATTTCAATAAAAACGATTTTCGAGGCCCAATTTGGGCAGTGGGGATGATAATAGGCAAGAACCATAAATACAATATCTGCACAAATTTTGTAACAGCTTTACTACAAAACATAATAGATGAAAATAAAAGCAATGAAAAAAAAATTGAATTAACGAAAAAACATAAAAATCTTAGTATTTTAATTCAACTTTCTTTTGTGGAACAAAGAAAGTAATTATAATAACTAAACTAATTCTTTACTTTTGAAGAATAAATTTATGCTAAAAAATGAATATCAAGTATAAATTAAGTTTATAACTAGACTAGTGACGTAGTTATACTTGAGTGGGCCCTGTATCAAAATTTCTTGCTCACCCTTTTTGGGGCCTCCCTAATATATCAACAATTTTTTTCTCATGTATGTTGGGGCCCTTGTAGCTTTGGGGCTCTATATCATTGATACGACAGTAGCTACACCTCTGAGCTAACAATCAATTTATCAACCTTTTTAATAGGAAATGAAAATGTGCAATAAAAATAAAATTAATGCATAAAAAATTTTAATCTTTTTAAAGAATAGAATTTATTTCTTCCAGGTTAATTTCAAATAACCTCTACTAATTTGTTTATACAAGTGTAGTAGTGTTCTTTCATAACAAATTGTATAAAATAGTAATTTGTATTTAATATAAAAAACCTATCAGAACACTTATTTCAAAGAATCAATACTTACGGATTAATGTCACCACAGCCACCATGCCCTTTTCCACAAAAATCTGACTGATTGGACTTTTTTCAAAAAAAAAGGTATGAATCTTTTGCTGTTTTGATATTCATGGTGCGATTCGATTCGCGTAGCACCAAATTTGCTGCGGTGACGATAATACGTAAACACAAAAGAATCTTAAGCAAAGTTTAGATGGACAGAAATTCGGAAATGAAACAAACAAATGAGAATAGTTACATATCTTTTCTGAACACAACTAGACTACTTTGGGAACAGCTTTAGTATCGTCCTCCCTAAAGATGAACTAAAAAGTAAACAAAATTTTTAAATCTCACATTTTTGGTTTCATTTATAGTGTTTCTTGAAGATGCTATAACATTATTTTTGTACAACATAACACATCCAACAGGAACTTCTCTGGCTTGTAAGCCTTCTTGTGCCTATTACAAAAAGGAATATTAAAACAAAAATAAACATAACTATAAGCACAGTTATTTTTTCGAAAAAATTTGAATAATGCTCATATTACTTTGATACAACATGAAAAATAATTATTTGTCTATACCAGCTGAAAAGCCTGATCCATGTCAAAATTTCTTCAGCATTGATTTGTATATATGCGTTAGTAAACTTCCGCAAAGCTTATGTATTTTTGTAGCACTAGCACAACATGTGCATCTATGAAAGTCGGAAGTCGTTAAGCAGAGAGCACTTTTTTTTTAAAAGATGAGAGGGGAAAGAAAAAGGGGGAAGAAATTATGAAGGGTTACAGAGCCAAGCATTTTTCTCGCCAATATCGGCGCTTGCTTTGAATACGATGCCAAACATTTCATTTTCTCCGTAGACGTGGGTCTATTAGGACAGTATAAGCTGGCTTCTTGTCGAAAGCATATTGGATTAATAAAAAACTATATACAACCGTCTTTCGAAATTGTAAGTTTAAATTCATGCTACAGAATAAGAAGTTGAATTATGTAATTGCAGGGGTAAGTAATACTAGAGGCTAAATACGGAGCCAAATGGCCTAGTCTATTTTAGAGCTGGGTAGGGTAAGGTAAATAGTTCAGTTTTTTAGAGGGAAAAATTTCTCAGTTATAGGGGATTTTTCCCTAATAGAATCTTCTGGAAAACTGAGAAGAAAACATTCCTTACAATGATTAAGTTGAACATTTGCGAAAAGTAAAGTCTAGAGAGAGAAGAAATTAATCTCTTCGGGGAAGAAAGAGTAGTACATGCATTGCAATTTAAATTAAAAGAATTCGCAATAGTGTACAAATTTGAGTTTTGTTAGGAAGGAATTATGTAGTTCGAAATAATGAGTTATTTCCTGTCACAATAATCATATGGTTGGGAAAAAATCCACAGAAAGAAAATTCATTTGGAATAATTTCTCCATTTTTGTAAAACTGTATGTATGATAAATTGAATGGGGAAAGTAATCGTACATTGTATTTAACTGATATTTTAATGCAATAATCGTTTAATAATAATTTGCTTCATTGCATTTGTATCCTGTTTCCTAAGAATTTTTGCAGCATTTCATGTGTATCAAGTTCACATTATTCCTGATTATGAGTATAGAAGATTTGTGCATGAAAGTGTTTAGCATTTTGTTTGAAATGTGTATTTAATTAAAAATATAATCAATATATACATTTTAATAGCACTAGTTTTTAAGGAATACAAGTATATTATTGTGTGTTGTTGCTTATGCCACCTGATCGGCAGTAACATCAGATCAAGGTCCACGAAATTCATCGCGGCTAAGGGCTGGAATTTTACGCCTGTCGTTAGCCTAAGCTTTGAGCCCCCCAAGAAGGTGACAGTGCATTTTTTATTGTACATTTAAAAAGTAATAAAAGAATAGAAATGTGTATTGATAACAATATGAAACAGAGAAATGTAAAGTAAAAATGTTGTACAGTTAGATTCTCTAAAAGTAGGTTGTATTTTAGGTCCTCTTCATCTAATCTGATCATTATGTGCCTGTTATTTAGTAAAAATTAGGATTGCTAACATTTTTTACGTATTTAAATTACGTTTTAAATTAATCTTACGGCACCAAGAAACAGGGCCGATCCTAGCAGGTGTGCAGCGCGTGCACCGCACGAGGGCGGCCAATACAAGGGGCGGCCGCAGGCCGCCTATAATTCTATAGATAAAGCAAAATTTTTTGCGAATTTCTCAAAATAATTTTTTTTAAAAATCGAATAAATATGTTGAATAGTTGCTGAAAAATCAACATAAGTCAGGATTTCCCTATAGCATAACATAGTTCAAGAAATCTAGAGTTAGTGTAGAGTTCACTAGTCCATTATCCATTAATGTCTACTCTTTATACATATCCTCCATTTCATAATTAAAATTCGAGGCAGAGCCGGCAATACCGCAATAGAGAAAGTATTTTTTTGTTTATCAGTGGAACAAGTGGTGCATTGTATCGATGCTTAACAAAGGCATCTCAAGACCTAAGACACGAGTGTGTAAATTCAATATGCATTTAGGCAAGTTAAAAGTTTTCAATTTAATAATAGCTTTACAATTTTGAAAAACAAAATAGTTGAAAGAAGTGATTTTTGTGTCAATGGTTTTACAACGCTTATAAACAATGCCCAATTTCCTTTTTAGTGTAAATGTTGTACCTCTATTAAAAGGTAGTTTCTTGTTGCTTTACTTGGTATCAAGTTATTTGAGAAAAAATCTTGCAGCTTCTTTTGATCAAATTATTTTTATTGGCAATGCCTGCTAGTAAAACACTTCATCTAGTATTATTAATGTTAGCGAAATTCTTAATTTCATTTTTATGTTGTATGTACTTAATGGTACTTTAGCACTATAGTTAAAAAAATGCGGGTTTTATGCATTTTCTTAAAACCCTAAATGTTACACGACAGCATATAATCAAATAGGCAAATCAAGATATTCACAACATAGCACTAAAAATAGATATTAAAACTAATCATGATCTATATATATATATATATATATAGATAAATATATATATATATATATATATATATATATATATGTAATACGACGATGTTGTAATGATGAATTTAGTAAAGGAGGACGACTTTTGGCGAAGATCTTGATAGCGTGGCCGGTGTTGGTATTTCCTTATATGGTTGATGTTGCATTTTCATTACTATGGAAGAGGCAGTCGCGTGGAAAAGCTATTCTTCTTTATTAAACACTGAACATGAAGACACACAGATAGACGGAATCACAACGAAACATACACAACAAAAATACACAAACACTAGCTGCAGCCGACTATATGATGACAAGAAGAGAAGAAGCGAAAAGCGCGGTCTCCAGGAGTCTCGGTATATATAGGCAGCTTAAATCACGTGATCTGTGTGGGTGGATGGATGTAGTTTAAAATCCTCTCGTTAGACGGCTGGTTAACTTATTACTAAAACGTTGGTCCTGAAGGGATGGACCAAAGGTAATTAAAAGTTATTAAGAATAATTAATGGGGATTATTACATTTCCCCCCTCCGCAAGACGCGTGTGTGCACCAGGGCCCTTGGTCCGCACCCGTATCATACAGAGATATAAAGTACAAAATTAAATTTTTAAACTATCATTATTTACAAAATTTTTTCCTTCACTTCAACATTAACATAAAAATATTCTAGAATTTGCCAAAGTATAAATTGTGTAAAAATTTTGAAACAACCATCCACCACATTATAAATATTGGCTATGAATTCAAAAATATTAATTCTTAAAATATAAAAAATAATTTCTTAAAAATTTATATGAAATTGTATATAAGAGCACTGAGGGTGAAAAGAAAAAAATTAGCATGACCCACGCCTTGCACAATCTTTGAGACAAGTTTTACTTCTTATCGTGTAAATGTTGCACAATAACTTCAAAAACAAATATCCCAAGACTGGAAATTGCAAGTCGACCGAAGAGACTTTTTTTAAAAACTATTTATAACTTTTTTATGTATTACTTTTATTATTACAAAGGTATAAGTTTGGAGGCAATAGTATTTTGACAATCAAAGGTGTATTTATTCCCTTGAGGGAATAAATGCACCTACTCCTAATGTTTACCCCTACTCACTATGCACAATCCTTACAAAACCCTTATTATTTATTCTAAATGTAAACATTTGCTCATTTATTTATTAATATTTTCTCAGCCTAAGTGCTCACAAAACCATTATTATTTCATATATATTAAAGTTGTTGATTTTCATATCAAATAAATTGTATCATGCTAATAAAGAGTAAATCGAATAGAAACCAAAAATTCTTAAACCACATTAAAAATATATCAAACTGTATCAACATAAAATTCTCAAAGTAAAAATGTCAAAACTTTGGTATTAATTCAGTAAAACACTTGAAAACACTGTAAAGTCATCAATTCTCATGTTAAATATCAAATTCAAAAACAATCATTATGAAAAATATGCATTTTATCTTCAAAACAAAATGTAGCATAAGTAAATTTAACCGGAAAATTCAAAATGTAAGGCCGAGATTCCTGGAAACGTTTTTAAAATGGTAATAACATTCACATTAATATATACGTGGAGTTGACTGCCCAATCAATTAATTTAAATACAATCGAAAAATGAAAATAATTTGTTACACAATATTGAAAAAACATTAGAATAAACCATAATAACAGTACAATGGTAGTAGGGACCAAAGAATAACTTTAAAAAAATAAACGATTGGGGCAAGACCCATAATATTGAAAGAAACTCTGGGGTAGAACCAGACACATAAAAAAAATTGCGGGGTAAGACCCGGCTTATAATAAAAAAATGCTGGGTAAGACCAGGCTTTAAATGAAAAAAATTATATTGGTACCACTACCCCATACTAAACCATTTCATATGGAAGACTTTAAAACAAATATTTTCAAAATATCTAAATCATAAATTAAAATCATTGCAAGATTCTGAATCAAAATAGATTATTAAATTTGCTTTCAAATTATTACGCATACTAATAACAAAATATTTCTTAAACATTTTAAAATAAATCATTAACAACGAATGAGGAAAAATATATAATCAATTTAGAGTTAATAGCAAATAATTAAAATGACAAGAGTAAAAAGAAAAACTTATCAATGATGAAAATATCGCTGAGTTGCACTTTTTCACATAATTTTGCCAAAACACACATCTCGTGGACTTCAAGGTTAGAAAGATTTATTATTATTATTATTTTCCCCTTCATTTGAGTAACGAACTGTTGATTCAATTGTAGATTGATTTTTTCTTTTATACATATTTGATGATAAAGATTTCATTTTGATACAAAACATGCAGACCACTTTAAGCTTTACAAGGGAATTTTTTCCCCCACCACTTAGAAGCACATAAGTAACGGGAATTTCCCCGTACTTGTTATCAGGCAAAAAGGGGAATACCCTTTCGAGGACTCGATTCGTTCACATTTCTTTTGTAGAATTTTCACTTCAGGGCGTGGCTTCTTTCCCGCACAGGAAACTGTCCTGTCGACTTCTGTAATACGACGATGTTGTAATGATGAATTTAGTAAAGGAGGACGACTTTTGGCGAAGATCTTGATAGCGTGGCCGGTGTTGGTATTTCCTTATATGGTTGATGTTGCATTTTCATTACTATGGAAGAGGCAGTCGCGTGGAAAAGCTATTCTTCTTTATTAAACACTGAACATGAAGACACACAGATAGACGGAATCACAACGAAACATACACAACAAAAATACACAAACACTAGCTGCAGCCGACTACATGATGACAAGAAGAGAAGAAGCGAAAAGCGCGGTCTCCAGGAGTCTCGGTATATATAGGCAGATTAAATCACGTGATCTGCGTGGGTGGATGGATGTAGTTTAAAATCCTCTCGTTAGACGGCTGGTTAACTTATTACTAAAACATTGGTCCTGAAGGGATGGACCAAAGGTAATTAAAAGTTATTAAGAATAATTAATGGGGATTATTACACACACACACACACACATATATATATATATATATATATATATATATTTGTCCACTTTTATGTATTCTCCATCTCCTAGTTGAAAAATAATTTCATGTCACCTGATCCACTTAGCCCGCTACCGTGTTCACTATTTTTCTACGTTAGCAGCAAGGGCTGTGAAAACTGGACCCATGCCCGGGGCGGCATTTGGACCAAATTTGAAAAGTACATTTTTTTTTTTTTTCAAAAAAATTTGTATGAAAATTTTTTCTGAAATATTATTATTCATGCTTTAGAAACCTGGAACACATAATCATTTTATAGACTGAATTGAAATGCCGACCGCTACTAATAAAATTTGTAACTACATTTTTTGTAAAAGCGACTATATCTTTTATAAAAAGGACGATATCACACATTTGTAAAAAAGACTTTATCTTTTGTAAAATTGTACTAGGGGGCGATTTGTTGTAGCAAGTAAATTGGCACCCGGCCTCGGGACACATGTATAGATACGCTTATTTTAGTATGATTTTCACTGGCCTGATATAAAAGGGAAAACGGTAATTATATTGTTTTACTAATGTTATTACTACTTTAAGGATGACTCAAATGTGCACAAAGCAGAATATTTCTTTTAGAGCAGCGTTCGAAAAATTGCAGTTCTTTAATATTTCATTTTTATGTACAATTAAAAATTACGTCTGCTAAAACGTTATCGTTCACACTTTCTTATTTATAAATGTGTCTTGGTGGGAAAAATTACTCGCATTTACATGCACATTTAAATATTTTATTGGCTTACTGATAGAATTTATTGTTAAATATGTATTTGATTTGTCTTTTTTGCGATGTCCAGTTATGTATTTGTATTCAGTATTGTGAATTTGGTATTATATTTTAAGTACTTATTTATTTATTTCGTACTGTATACGTTTTTTTTTGTTTAACATTTATAAACTCCGTGCACCACGCAATGTATAACACGGGGCATACAACACAGACAGAAGAAAGGATTACAACACAAAAATCCATGCCTTCTCCAGGATTCGAACCCAGTCCACACGGCACCGCAGTCAGCTTCACTGACCACTATACCGGATCTCGCATACAAATTAATTAAACTCAACTTCCCTGAGTATTTAATTAAAATTATACATGATTATTTACAAAATAGAACCTTTCGTGTTCGCGTAAATAATGACTATTCAAATTTTGGTGCTTGCCAAAGCGGCACGCCCCAGGGTAGTACTCTAACACCGTGTTTGTACAACATCTACACTCACGATTTTCCACACCACCCCACAGTTAGTACCTGCCTGTACGCGGATGACTCCGCGGTGTTAGTACAGGGTTCTCAGCTCATTTACTCCTTAAAAACTATACAAAGATTCCTAGATACTTTAGAAAATTGGCTTACAGACTGGAGAATTGCAATTAATGTTGACAAATCTCAAGCAATAGTCTTCCGGAAGTGGGGGGCCATTGACCCTCCCTTCCAACTCACACTTTTTGATGACTACATACAGTGGGCTCCGGTGGTAAAGTACCTGGGCTTACACTTAGATAGTAGACTAACCTTCAGAAAACACATCGACTATCTCGCAGACAAGTTCTGGGGAAGAATTCATCTAGCTATCTCCTTGGTTGGGAGAAAGTCTCCTCTCTCCCTAGGAAATAAAGTTATACTTTACAAGCAAATTTTGCGCCCAGTGATTACTTATGCCGCCCCTGTTTGGGGAGCTGCAGCCGCCACCCGCATGAAAAAAATTCAAATTGTTCAAAATAAAATACTTCGCGTCATGACTAACGCACCTTGGTACGTTAGAAACGATGTGATACACAACGATTTACACATAGAGCCGATTTCTAGTTTCATCACTAAGTTAGCCAAGAATGTTTTTAGAACCATTCAAAATCACGATAACCCCATAATAAAAGCACAAACATTATTTACGTATCCACATCCTAAATTAAAATATGCTTATGCCCCCACGAAGTGGGCCTTGCCTCTTAAACCTCCCTAATTACTACATAAAACACTAATTTTATACATCTACAACATCAAATGCTCTAATGCGCCGAAACTGACTCGTGGTGAACTGTCACTGCTTCCCCGCTCATGACTGATTGTTTTCTTTTGTATGGCGATCGTTGACCTTCCTGACTTCTTCCTCTATTTGCACGCCCAGCACCACTTTTAGGTGTGTCGCTCGGATGCCTTCCGTCATTCCCCCCCGCCTACGGCGGGGTTGTTGATTTTTTATTCCTTCTCATGGTTTCACTTTTCTTCTCATACTGAGTAAAAGCGCTTCGCGCTGAGGCTCGATAATTCTAATTTTAGTTTTAGTTACTATACCGGATGGGCGGCTACTGTATACGTTTGATGTCTGTTTTCTTAAGTGTTGAACCTTGAATGGTTCAAAGCTGATGTGTATGTTAAATCAGGAAATTTGATACGCTTTCTCTTATTTTCTTATGTCACTCTCTCCCCATCGGGAGTGAGGTCAGAATGGACATTCTTCCCACACACAACACAGAATGTCCGGTGTCAGCTAACTTAAAGGGGACAGAGGCAATTAGAATTTTTGGAAGATATCTAGCGCAACTGGAGATGTTTTATATTTACTCTTGAGTAAAGTTACTTGACTTGTGATTGTTGCTATCAACAGACTCCTTTTCGAAGAAGACACAAATCAATCTCTTTCATTTAGATCGTATGAAAAAGCAACAGGTAATTATGTTTTTAATTTTGAATTATTATTTATTTTTTTAAGGTATACATTAAAATACACACATTCTGTAAGATACACTTTGAAATAGGCTCATTTAATGTTGATATCGTTCTCTTAGAATATGGACCTTATCTATTTACCTCTCATTTAGGGACATTCAATTAAAGTGAAACTAAAAAAAATAATTAAAAGATAAGTTAAAAGAAAAATAAATTTTTTTTTTTGTAAAATTTTGGGATCTCAAAGACGAGAGAGAGAGTAGTAGCTTGTGTTTTTCTTTATAAACAAATCAAATAAAGTGTTAGCCTAATAAATCAATGTAACTTAATACAACACTGTATGTTTGACGCTTCTATTTATAGACAAAACAGAATGTATAATAAAGCTATTGTATACCTCATGGACTCGCGTTTTCTTTGGATTTACATAAAAATAAAAACGCGTGCTTAGGCTGACACAATGCAAAGGCTTTCAAAAAGATCCGTACAATAGAGAATTTTCCGTAACTTTCTGTAAATACAAGATTTTACTGCTGATTTCAAACATTTATTCATTAATAAAACTTTTTCAAATAAGAATTTTAACTTTTCATTAACTTCAAAATTAAGAAGAAAAAAAAACCTGTGACTAATGTACTTATTTGGACATAATTTATTTAAAGAAAGATATACTGAATTTCTAATTAAATTAATTTGCTTAGCATTAAAGGATACAATACATAATGTCTGGTCTTGTGGGTTTAAATTTCTGGAATTAAGACATATTGTGTAGGTTCCTTATTTGGAGGTACTATTATATTTTTACCATATTAAGTTAAGTGTTAAAGAATATTTTATTGTATTTACTTTTATGAAAAAGCGGATTATAAAAATAATATATTTAGTTTAATAAAATATCTTTTGGTTTATATACATATATAAATTGCGTAAAAAATAAATTCACGTAAGTGAATAACGATTTTAACTGAAAAGTCCACTGAACTAAAAGAAAACTAGCTTATTTTAATATCAATGGAATTATTTTGTATATGTACCCATAGTTATACTTAAGAGTATATGAATCATAAAATTTTATCTTTGAATGAAATCCAAATAATATTGTTGACGCAAACTTTTTTTCTTAAGAGAGCTTCCACTTTCGGAACTAGACATTGCACAATCTTCATAACTGTTCTCAGTATTAAAAAAAATTTGCTTCATTTGTCTTGTTTATTGTAAATTTTGATTTTTTTTTTCTGAATTTTTCATCATGAATCATTGTTCTGAATCATCAAGTTAAGTCAATATAACAAATGTGTTTTTAGATGGGTTTTTCTCTCTCTCTCTCTTTATACAAAAGAAGTTTAATAATATTATTTTGTAATTATGGTATATTTTTAAAGTAATTGCATTATTGCTGATATAAATATCGAAAAGGCATTTCTTAAAAATTCTTTCAGAATATTTAAAGTTTGGGAATTAGGTCAATAATAGATGAGTTATTTAAATGTGTGTGTGTGTGTGTGTTTCCTTTTTCTCAATCAAAAAATAAATTTAGCACCATTATTTCATTATTATAAATTTATTTTCAAATGAGACTACATGTGTTAAGATTTAAATGTTATTAAAAATATTTCGAAATGACATTCTTTGCAGAAGCTGAATGAGTGAGTGAGTGAATCTTAACGTCCCACTGTTCAGCTACACGAAGGCTATTGGGGACGGTCCGCGTAATTTTGCAGAAGCTGAAAGACGGAATTTTGTTCGAATAAGAAATATAATGTATTTCATATTATTATTTTAAATATTGTTGTCTTTTTGAGTATTTTTATAAGTGTTAATTTTGGTATTTATTATGATTATAAATTTCTAGTGTTATATTAATAAGAAAAAAGGAAAGTGTATTTTTCTGTAGGAGCAGTATAAATAGAACATTATATTTTTTATAGATTTAAATTTATATAAATCCCTTCTATCTTCTGTGCGTGCTATGTACAGATGTATATGTGGGAGGATAATTAAAAAAATTCAGACTTAATAATTTTAATTTTGAAAAATCTTACGTTTGAATAAATCAAGGTAACGTGATATTGGTTAATTTAAATGTTAAGTTTAATTACGCCACAGCTATAATTTACAGATTTACATTGAAATTAACTTAGTAATTAGATTATTAGAGTCCAAGTTCTGTTATTTTGTGAGGGAGGAGTTTCTGGCGTTCGTCTTCGGTGAAATTTTCAGACCATCTCTTTCTCTCCCTTTGCCCTCTCTAGGCTTCGGGGATGACAGCGGTTCCCGTGTCTTTAGCTTCGAATTACATCCGGTTGATGGCAATATTTTTAAGGGTGCAGGTGTAAATTTCACGTAGGGTGACCATACCCACAAAGAAGCAGAATCACAGCTGTGTTGCGAGAACGTCACAATGCATTAAACATAAATTAAAAGAAAGAGTGTTTCAACGAAAGTAAAATAGGGACTTTTTTATTCTCTGTTTTAAATTTACGATAAGATTTTGGAAAATCACAAATATATCGAATTTTAATTCAAATGAGTCAATTTTTGATGAATTAAAAAAATTTTGTATGAAAGCAAAGCCAATTTATCAATTATTTTATACTTTCCCAACTTAATTGATGTATATGTTGTTGAAAATTTTAGAATGTCCGAGGAAGGGCGTAAAGAAACTAACAGGTGCCCATTATAAAAGAATAAGACTCGAAAAACAAGCCCATTTTAAAAAACAGGCTGAAAGTTTACTGAATTACTTACAAGACACTAGAAAAAAAGGAAAGCAGTATAGAATCAGATTAAGACTTTCATGATTAGGATGTTGCAGATCAAATAAACAGAATAGATAGTGGCACTGCTGCTGTAGGGTGAGTGAGTGAATATTAACGTCACACTGTTCAGCTACACTAGGGCTTTTGGCGTTGGACCTCGTCGTTTTGAAACATGGTTAAGTGACGAGGACGACACCTGAGGTGGCACCTCCTCTCCTAACTATCACACACCAAAGGGAGGACCTTTGAGTTCTCGACAGATTTAACTTGCATCGCTCCTCTATACAGCGAGTTTTTAGTGATACTGGGCTCGAACTCGTGACATGCCAGCCACGATCCGATACCTTGACCACTAGGCTACCGCGGTTACACTGCTGTTGTAGGAACTCCTCCAAAAAAATCCTAAAATCACAATACTCTAACAATGATGTTTAGTTCAGATCTAGGAACCTGGCCAGCTATTCAATCAGACGCCGATAGATGTTTTTTTAGTAAAAGAAGGACCCTCTGTAGCCATTGACAAAGTATAATTTTTCTTATGACGACGCCGGTCGAACATTTAGCTCATATTGTTATACTAAAATTTTCCAAAACGGTGAAAAGGTTATGCTTAAATCGTTAATCCATTACAAAAAACTGCGCATATTGTTTTTGCAGCAAACTTTTTGTCCGTTTCATTAGTTCTATTTCCATGAAATATTTTAAAAGTTGGAAACATCACGTAGATATTTTAAAAAGAACACGAAACATCAAAAAACCATAATCAAAGCCAGAAGTCTTAGATTGAATTCAGTCAGCGATTACAATGCTCTAAAACAATTGACAGAGACTCGAAAAGACTTACTATTGCGATTATTGGTGTGATTTGCATCTACGTATTGTAGCAACGTTAAAGGTACTGGCTCAAAATTGTTTAGCCTTTCGGGGTAAGTGTGACAAATTAAATTTGTCACACTTACATATTGCAAATTTGAACAAATTTAATTCCAATATATAATGGTAATGCTTTACAAATAATTCAATTACTTGCTAAATTTGATCCAGTAATAGAGGAGCATCCTCGAAGAGTGCTAAAAAGGAAAGAAGCTAAATACACTATCTAGGGAAAAATACTCAGAACGAAATAATTTCTCTTCTACATGAGAATTTTAAACTACATATTAGATATTAAGTTACAAGTACAGGAAGAAGAAAGTATTGTGAAAGATATATAGATGGCATACAGCTCTATCATGAAATAACTTCATTCAAAGATATTTTTCCTGGTAAAAAACAGCCAACTGAGATATTAGAAATTATAGTGAAAAATGATCTTTGTTTTCCAAATTTTGCTCAAGCAATAAGAATTTTTTAACCTTACCTGTTTCTGTAGCTTCAGGTGGTGAAAGAAGTTTAAGTAAATTAAAATCATTAAAAATTACTTGAGAAATAGTATGGCACGAAAAAGGCTTTCAGATTTGGCCATAATCTCAATTGAATCAGAAATCTCTGCAAAAATTGATTTAACCGAAACTATTAACAAATTTGCTTCTCAGAAAGCCAGAAAAGTTATTTTATAGTTACAGTAAAATCCGACGTATAATGCGCCCATATACTTTCTAGCTGCAATTGTTAGTTTTTAGGTATATTCACCGCGTATAACACGCACACCTTTTTTGCGAAGAAACCTGAACCGCACGTGCGCAATGCTCTTATATGTTTTAAAGTCCTTTATTCGAGGTATTATTCCAAGCTTTAGTAAAAAATGGTGTACTTTTAGAATTGCAACCCTTTAAGTTCATAAGGAATGTTATTTCTTTCACAGAAACAGTATTTCGATAGATGTAAAAGTTTGATTTTTTTCTATGCTCATCTTTTTGTATTTTTTAAAGCTCTCATTTTTATACCCAGCGTATAACGCGCACCCGTACATTTCCATCTTATTTTTTGTGTTAAAAGTGTGCGTTATGTACTGGATTTTACGGTATAATTTATTACTTAGTCTTTGTAGAAGGACTGACACACGAGATTTATGCCTTAGCATTTATTTTTATTAGATCGTATTTTCTGAGTAAATTCTGTTGTTTTGCAATTATAATTATAAAATATATGTTTTTATTTTAAAGGTAATATTTTTGTTAGTTTATTATTTTGATAAAGTATATTATATCGCTATTATAACTCATTACCTGGCCAAAAAATAAAGTTTTGCACTTCTTTATTTGAGTTATTATTATTTTTTTATTCTTATACAAGTAGATGAGTTTTTAACGTCAACATTAAGTATTAGTCAAAATATGAAAATTTTTCTAGGGGGGTGGCACATTAGGTGTTTGCCCGAGGGCGGCCGATACCCTAGGATCAGCCCTGTTTACCCCCCCCCCCACATTATGAGAAAAAAAGAATAACATTGTGGAATAAATGTGTAATGGAGTGTTAAGTGTAAGTAACTGTGTTACATGTTAAATTTTTTCAGGATCATTTAATACTAAAATATTTGTTCTGTCCTGAAGCATCATAATAAATATAACCATATTTGTTTTATTTTAATGAAATAAAATCATCAATACGTTACAGCCTGCATCCTTGGAACAACCTCTGCTGGAGAAGTATAGGGAAAAAAAAAAAGATACATAAACTTCTCCAGCTTCTATTGAATTTAATTATGGTGGAGACAAAAGGGAAACAAGTAATATATAGATCAGGGGTTGCTTTTTAATGTTATGGAGTTTTATTAAGTATAAATAACACTTTAAGGTATTAATTTTAAAATGAATGTATTATTAAATTTTTGCAAACATTTAATACAAAAATATTTGTTTCTCTCCTGAAGTGTCATACTAAATAAAGCCATATTTGTTTTGTATCCTATAAAAATAAATTATCAATATGTTAAAACTCATATCCTTGAAACTGTTAACAAAACTTCTGCTGGAAAAGTGTACGGAAGGTATATATATATATATATATATATATAAAGATTCTGGTAAATTCAATAAAGGTAACAGAAAGTTATGTAATATTTTGGACCAATGCTGGCAGTAAACTATGGTGGGGGTAACTGGAAACAAGTAATATCATATAAAGATTTGTTAACCCCTGTCAAACTTTTGTGAAAAGGCAAAAAACTTTTTAGTACTGCCAATAAGCCCAAAGTAACCTCTGTTGGTCGAACATTCACCTCAGGTGAATAAATAACATTAAAATTCAAGATACGTGTTCAATGGCAATAATTCAAAATTATGTTTTTGAAAGTTTTATATGCGAGTTTTTCTATGGAACACATTTTAACTTCTGCGAGGCTTTCCTTATAGCATAATCAGAATTCTTTAGGCGCAATGAAGTAAGCAAAATACACTGATAGGATGAAAAAAAGACTACCACTAGTATATTGGGAGTGATGGATGGTAAAGTGTGTAGGATTTGTATATTTTTTCTTCTTAATAATGAATGTTTCAATATATAATTTGGTTGGCCATAAATGTTACCTTTTAAAATATTACAATACAAACACAAAAATAAAATTTCTTATATTCTGATTCTTAATTTTTTTGTCTGGAATACCATTTGTCATATTTTACACCATTTTAACTTACAACAATGCAGAAAAGTTCTCACTTGTAGTATAACTGAAAACAGTAATACAAACTCTTACATTTTGTAAAATTTTTATTTCAGTACCTTAATTTCCAGAAATTTGAAAAATACAATGTGCTCTCTTTATAAGAAGGTACCAAATTTTAATAATTTCTAAAATTAACTTGAAAAAAAGTAAGACAAATTATGATTAAGATTATTATATTTGAGCATGCACAGGAAAATTTTACCATTATTGACTGTACATTGCAGCACTTGATTGTTTTTGATTTAGCAAAAACATTTGATAGACTGATATTAGGTACTTTTTTATAATATGGATTAAACATAAATACAAACAATATAATTTTCATGAAATCAAAAGACTGCCAAATGCCACGATATACAGCCAATAGTGGAAACCATCCCTATGTACATTAGAACACAGTAATAATAATGATGGCAGTGAGTGGTGTCAGCAATGTCTTTTTGTTGGCCGGGATTATTCGACAGTTTCTAGATTAACGCTTAAATCCGGTACATAAATGTAGCAAGTAGAAAAAAAAGCTCTAATAACAGTCAAATTTTTTATTTTAATGCTTTTTTTAAAAGTACAATACAAAACTAACAAACAAAAATTAGAGAGAGAGAAAAAAACATTAGAAAAAAGTGCCCAGTCATAAACCTCTGTAGCTCTCTAGCACTCCAATATCCAGCAATCTCGGAGTTAATCTTGTAGAGTGCCTTGCAGCATTGGAGATGTTTCCCATTCATTAACGTGGTTAAATTATAGAGGTGGTAATAACTCCCGAAGCAATTTAAATGTTCTCCCAAGCAACCATGGCCTGTCACTAAACGCAGTCGACCCAGTTCTTGCCTTTAATTTTGATCTGTATCTTGATTGGGAACAGTCAAACTCTATCCTGTAGTTATCCTCTATCCATCATCTTATAGTTATCTAGAGTAAACATTTATCTAGAGTAAACATTTATCTAGAGTAAACATCGTCATAAAAATGCAACTGCAGGATACAGCAATTTGAGAAATTCAGCTGCAATAAAAATAGTAATTTCACATTACACCTTTACTTACTAATATATCATAATTATAAATAAATTCAAACAAAAGTGTAATGACAGCTCCAATTCATATTTACCAATAGATACTATAATATACAAATCTTACAAATTTTTTAAAAATAAATGAATAAACTTCTATATTGATGCAGCGCTACAATTACTTCATTAATTTAACATATTATGTCTTACGCAGGTTCGATTAATTTCACTTATGTCTGCATCATATTAGTGGTTAGTACTTTAAAACTCAATTAATAAAACAATGAAGTTAAATTCGTTTATTATGTTTAAAACATTACTAAGTTAAAATAATTACACTATTCAATTTTTAGAATAAGAATACAGCAACATTCCACTTATCTGAAACGGAGGCATGGAGCTGGGTGGTACTTGGACGGCCTAAATTCTACTCTCTTAATCTGAAATCATGGTAATCGGTCTTCTGCTAATCTGTAAAATCTCTCTCTAAATCTCTGTAAATCTGTGTAAAAATCTGCGTAATATCTGCCGAGAAATGTCCCGGTTCCTCCTTTTAAGTGGAGGCAAATTACCCCCTTTTTCATCCGCACGCACTTTGGTCCTGCCTAACCATTGGTCAGGAACCAAGCGCAGAGTCACAAATTTCGCGACGACTCTTCCAAATTATGAGTTCATTCAACTTTGCTGACCAGCCGTTGTGACCCCCTCAACTAAGGAATGCGACAACATCCTGTCAACAAGAAACAAGGGAATACACACAAATTGCATGTGTCTTAGGGACCATCTTAAAACCCGATCAGCATCTAAGCCTTCCAGCCTCCAAGCCACCCATCACTCCTCCCCCTTTCAGACTCACAAACACCTGGAAAGAGAGAAAAAAAAATAACACATATTTTGCAGTAGACATACAAAACTGAAATGGGAGTGATTAAATGACAATAGTAATAGTCCAACAGCGAGCCGGAAATGGATCTTCTTGACACGATGAAATCTTGGAAAAACAACTGCAGGAGAGGGAAAAAAAAACTGGAGGGGGAATCCTTGATCCCGACGATTGAGCCTTTTAGTGCCAAGTGCAGTAGGAAGTCTGTTGTGAAGGTGAAGAAATAACGACAATTATGTCCTGTCGTTTGACGAATTGAAGAGGGGTGAAAAACACCACCCTGGAAGAATGTAGCCGCCCTAATGGGTAGCCTATTGTTGAATTCTCTTATTGACTTCGCGGCATTGTAGAAACCTTTAAACGTTTGTCTCCTCTGCTCCCTTGTGTTGGAGGTCGTCAATCTTGACAGCTCCCGAACCTGATGAATGTGGCTGGCCTGTCATCCTGACGCCATGGCGAAGGGGAAAATTTTCCTTTCCTGTTGTCCGTGAGTTGCATTCCAGCTCGACCTTAATGAAAAAAATACTCCCAAAAGAGATTATAATAAGTACGGAAATGTTCTACACACACAACACGTGAACTCATTATTTTCCATTTCACTTTCTCCCTCCCCACTAACTTCTTGACGGGCCGGGACTTTCGTTTGAATACCACACCGACCATCCCCTGCCTCCGTTTCTGCCAAACAAATGTAGTACAATAGAACGTCTTGTAAAGAAAAAACAAATTCATAAAATTCGAATTTTGAGATGAGATCTGGGCTACCGCATAATTTACACAAAAGAATTGCACTCACGAAACATTGTAACAGTATAATTGTGTACATAACACAGCAGTGATTAATATGTAATATAAATAAAACAAGTGATATATATATAAAGATACAAGAAGTAAATACTTAAAAAATTGATTGTGACACAGATTTTGGCGCGACATATATGCATAGTAAAATGGGTAAAAACAACATTTCCGATGTCTGGCATGAAAGTTAAACAGATATTTTGTATAATTATGCCAACTCCTCCTTCTCACTGATCATCGCAGAACGACATGATGAAGAAAATTATTATTATTTATGAGTATAATGCAAAAAACAGAAAATCATCACAACATTGCATCACCTAACATCGAAATTCGACATGATAACAATATGGCATGATTACATAAGAAATTGCAACGTACACCAAAGTCAATGAGCATAAGGAATTATAAATTCACCTTGAGCCTTGAGTACTAATTAAATTAAGCATGCATTTGAAATACAACGTACAACAAAACCAATAGCATAAAGGAATGACAAATTCACCATGAGAATTGCGTACGAATAGTATAACTTAGGCGTGCATTTTCCTTATTACAAAACGATGAATATGCATGTGATCAGGATGCAAACCCAAGGTTAAGAAACAAAAAAATTTATTACTAAAAGTAGACGAGATTATTAAAATTGTGGCCATTAATAAAAATGGATTTTAAGTCTATATATAAAAAAAATAGAAGGCGAGAAAAAAAAACGAAACACTTCACTCTAATCCTTGAGTGCTATAAATGTACACTGAACAGAGCGATTCGCATGTCATCAACACCAGACACAAAAAAAAATTTTGCTCAATAATAAAATTATTAATTCCCATCACTATAACTAATTCACCAAAATCGACTATCGGAAACTCGAATACTGACTCTCAAACAACATAGCCATAAAACCTTATAACCAATACGATCCGCTAACAAATTAACTAACGCTACAAACAGATAACTATCTCTCAAAAACAGAACTAACTCGACAACTGAAACTCTAATTCTCAATCATTTCTACTAAATCACTTAACTAATACCTGAATAATCATATTAATTCACAAACTCATAAAACAATTCTCTGTATCTCCCTTCCAACACTTCGTTAAACATAACTTCCGTAATTAATTCACATAACCCGCTAGATTCCAATACAACCATAATGACAACAATTTCCTGTACCTCTTTAACAATTCGCTAAACATAACTTCCGGAAATAATTCGCATCAGTATTCAAATATGTCACGAACAATCTTAACTCAATTGTAATCAACACTCTTCACATAATGAAATTCAACTTATAAAAAATAATTCATGCTCTAACCCACTAAGTATTCAAAACAATTTCATAAGTACATAATGAACACAAGACTTATCTACCTCAATACTAAATAATTATGACCAAGAATTTTCATAAAAAAAATTATAATGAACCATAACACG